>CANBKR010000001.1:0-20818 GCA_947369205.1 Cantharis rufa
CACATTTTTTGGCGTTTTCCTATGCAGTTTTTTGAGATAAATCGACTGACGCAGGCAGATTTGCCGTAAGTATAATATTTTAGGATTTATGCGTCTTTAAAGTTGGAAATATTTGAACGTAATTTTGAACCTCTTACGAGCGTTTTCTCGCAACGATACCGCGTTTTTCGAACTCCTCGCATCAAATCACGTCGGTTTTAGTCAAAAAAAGACCAATTAAATTTTTGGCGATTTTTGAAAAAAACGTAAGGTTAACCCCTTTGGTGTTTTTTCACCCCAAAAATTGAAAGTTTCAAATCCACACATTTTTTGGCGTTTTCCTATGCAGTTTTTTGAGATAAATCGACTGACGCAGGCAGATTTGCCGTAAGTATAATATTTTAGGATTTATGCGTCTTTAAAGTTGGAAATATTTGAACGTAATTTTGAACCTCTTACGAGCGTTTTCTCGCAACGATACCGCGTTTTTCGAACTCCTCGCATCAAATCACGTCGGTTTTAGTCAAAAAAAGACCAATTAAATTTTTGGCGATTTTTGAAAAAAACGTAAGGTTAACCCCTTTGGTGTTTTTTCACCCCAAAAATTGAAAGTTTCAAATCCACACATTTTTTGGCGTTTTCCTATGCAGTTTTTTGAGATAAATCGACTGACGCAGGCAGATTTGCCGTAAGTATAATATTTTAAGATTTATGCGTCTTTAAAGTTGGAAATATTTGAACGTAGTTTTGAACCTCTTACGAGCGTTTTCTCGCAACGATACCGCGTTTTTCGAACTCCTCGCATCAAATCACGTCGGTTTTAGTCAAAAGAAGACCAATTAAATTTTTGGCGATTTTTGAAAAAAACGTAAGGTTAACCCCTTTGGTGTTTTTTCACCCCAAAAATTGAAAGTTTCAAATCCACACATTTTTTGGCGTTTTCCTATGCAGTTTTTTGAGATAAATCAACTGACGCAGGCAGATTTGCCGTAAGTATAATATTTTAGGATTTATGCGTCTTTAAAGTTGGAAATATTTGAACGTAATTTTGAACCTCTTACGAGCGTTTTCTCGCAACGATACCGCGTTTTTCGAACTCCTCGCATCAAATCACGTCGGTTTTAGTCAAAAAAAGACCAATTAAATTTTTGGCGATTTTTGAAAAAAACGTAAGGTTAACCCCTTTGGTGTTTTTTCACCCCAAAAATTGAAAGTTTCAAATCCACACATTTTTTATCGTTTTCCTATGCAGTTTTTTGAGATAAATCGACTGACGCAGGCAGATTTGCCGTAAGTATAATATTTTAGGATTTATGCGTCTTTAAAGTTGGAAATATTTGAACGTAATTTTGAACCTCTTACGAGCGTTTTCTCGCTACGATACCGCGTTTTTCGAACTCCTCGCATCAAATCACGTCGGTTTTAGTCAAAAAAAGACCAATTAAATTTTTGGCGATTTTTGAAAAAAACGTAAGGTTAACCCCTTTGGTGTTTTTTCACCCCAAAAATTGAAAGTTTCAAATCCACACATTTTTTATCGTTTTCCTATGCAGTTTTTTGAGATAAATCGACTGACGCAGGCAGATTTGCCGTAAGTATAATATTTTAGGATTTATGCGTCTTTAAAGTTGGAAATATTTGAACGTAATTTTGAACCTCTTACGAGCGTTTTCTCGCTACGATACCGCGTTTTTCGAACTCCTCGCATCAAATCACGTCGGTTTTAGTCAAAAAAAGACCAATTAAATTTTTGGCGATTTTTGAAAAAAACGTAAGGTTAACCCCTTTGGTGTTTTTTCACCCCAAAAATTGAAAGTTTCAAATCCACACATTTTTTGGCGTTTTCCTATGCAGTTTTTTGAGATAAATCGACTGACGCAGGCAGATTTGCCGTAAGTATAATATTTTAGGATTTATGCGTCTTTAAAGTTGGAAATATTTGAACGTAATTTTGAACCTCTTACGAGCGTTTTCTCGCAACGATACCGCGTTTTTCGAACTCCTCGCATCAAATCACGTCGGTTTTAGTCAAAAAAAGACCAATTAAATTTTTGGCGATTTTTGAAAAAAACGTAAGGTTAACCCCTTTGGTGTTTTTTCACCCCAAAAATTGAAAGTTTCAAATCCACACATTTTTTGGCGTTTTCCTATGCAGTTTTTTGAGATAAATCGACTGACGCAGGCAGATTTGCCGTAAGTATAATATTTTAGGATTTATGCGTCTTTAAAGTTGGAAATATTTGAACGTAATTTTGAACCTCTTACGAGCGTTTTCTCGCAACGATACCGCGTTTTTCGAACTCCTCGCATCAAATCACGTCGGTTTTAGTCAAAAAAAGACCAATTAAATTTTTGGCGATTTTTGAAAAAAACGTAAGGTTAACCCCTTTGGTGTTTTTTCACCCCAAAAATTGAAAGTTTCAAATCCACACATTTTTTGGCGTTTTCCTATGCAGTTTTTTGAGATAAATCGACTGACGCAGGCAGATTTGCCGTAAGTATAATATTTTAGGATTTATGCGTCTTTAAAGTTGGAAATATTTGAACGTAATTTTGAACCTCTTACGAGCGTTTTCTCGCAACGATACCGCGTTTTTCGAACTCCTCGCATCAAATCACGTCGGTTTTAGTCAAAAAAAGACCAATTAAATTTTTGGCGATTTTTGAAAAAAACGTAAGGTTAACCCCTTTGGTGTTTTTTCACCCCAAAAATTGAAAGTTTCAAATCCACACATTTTTTGGCGTTTTCCTATGCAGTTTTTTGAGATAAATCGACTGACGCAGGCAGATTTGCCGTAAGTATAATATTTTAGGATTTATGCGTCTTTAAAGTTGGAAATATTTGAACGTAATTTTGAACCTCTTACGAGCGTTTTCTCGCAACGATACCGCGTTTTTCGAACTCCTCGCATCAAATCACGTCGGTTTTAGTCAAAAAAAGACCAATTAAATTTTTGGCGATTTTTGAAAAAAACGTAAGGTTAACCCCTTTGGTGTTTTTTCACCCCAAAAATTGAAAGTTTCAAATCCACACATTTTTTGGCGTTTTCCTATGCAGTTTTTTGAGATAAATCGACTGACGCAGGCAGATTTGCCGTAAGTATAATATTTTAGGATTTATGCGTCTTTAAAGTTGGAAATATTTGAACGTAATTTTGAACCTCTTACGAGCGTTTTCTCGCAACGATACCGCGTTTTTCGAACTCCTCGCATCAAATCACGTCGGTTTTAGTCAAAAAAAGACCAATTAAATTTTTGGCGATTTTTGAAAAAAACGTAAGGTTAACCCCTTTGGTGTTTTTTCACCCCAAAAATTGAAAGTTTCAAATCCACACATTTTTTGGCGTTTTCCTATGCAGTTTTTTGAGATAAATCGACTGACGCAGGCAGATTTGCCGTAAGTATAATATTTTAGGATTTATGCGTCTTTAAAGTTGGAAATATTTGAACGTAATTTTGAACCTCTTACGAGCGTTTTCTCGCAACGATACCGCGTTTTTCGAACTCCTCGCATCAAATCACGTCGGTTTTAGTAAAAAAAAAAACCAATTAAATTTTTGGCGATTTTTGAAAAAAACGTAAGGTTAACCCCTTTGGTGTTTTTTCACCCCAAAAATTGAAAGTTTCAAATCCACACATTTTTTGGCGTTTTCCTATGCAGTTTTTTGAGATAAATCGACTGACGCAGGCAGATTTGCCGTAAGTATAATATTTTAGGATTTATGCGTCTTTAAAGTTGGAAATATTTGAACGTAATTTTGAACCTCTTACGAGCGTTTTCTCGCAACGATACCGCGTTTTTCGAACTCCTCGCATCAAATCACGTCGGTTTTAGTCAAAAAAAGACCAATTAAATTTTTGGAGATTTTTGAAAAAAACGTAAGGTTAACCCCTTTGGTGTTTTTTCACCCCAAAAATTGAAAGTTTCAAATCCACACATTTTTTGGCGTTTTCCTATGCAGTTTTTTGAGATAAATCGACTGACGCAGGCAGATTTGCCGTAAGTATAATATTTTAGGATTTATGCGTCTTTAAAGTTGGAAATATTTGAACGTAATTTTGAACCTCTTACGAGCGTTTTCTCGCAACGATACCGCGTTTTTCGAACTCCTCGCATCAAATCACGTCGGTTTTAGTCAAAAAAAGACCAATTAAATTTTTGGCGATTTTTGAAAAAAACGTAAGGTTAACCCCTTTGGTGTTTTTTCACCCCAAAAATTGAAAGTTTCAAATCCACACATTTTTTGGCGTTTTCCTATGCAGTTTTTTGAGATAAATCGACTGACGCAGGCAGATTTGCCGTAAGTATAATATTTTAGGATTTATGCGTCTTTAAAGTTGGAAATATTTGAACGTAATTTTGAACCTCTTACGAGCGTTTTCTCGCAACGATACCGCGTTTTTCGAACTCCTCGCATCAAATCACGTCGGTTTTAGTCAAAAAAAGACCAATTAAATTTTTGGCGATTTTTGAAAAAAACGTAAGGTTAACCCCTTTGGTGTTTTTTCACCCCAAAAATTGAAAGTTTCAAATCCACACATTTTTTGGCGTTTTCCTATGCAGTTTTTTGAGATAAATCGACTGACGCAGGCAGATTTGCCGTAAGTATAATATTTTAGGATTTATGCGTCTTTAAAGTTGGAAATATTTGAACGTAGTTTTGAACCTCTTACGAGCGTTTTCTCGCAACGATACCGCGTTTTTCGAACTCCTCGCATCAAATCACGTCGGTTTTAGTCAAAAAAAGACCAATTAAATTTTTGGCGATTTTTGAAAAAAACGTAAGGTTAACCCCTTTGGTGTTTTTTCACCCCAAAAATTGAAAGTTTCAAATCCACACATTTTTTGGCGTTTTCCTATGCAGTTTTTTGAGATAAATCGACTGACGCAGGCAGATTTGCCGTAAGTATAATATTTTAGGATTTATGCGTCTTTAAAGTTGGAAATATTTGAACGTAGTTTTGAACCTCTTACGAGCGTTTTCTCGCAACGATACCGCGTTTTTCGAACTCCTCGCATCAAATCACGTCGGTTTTAGTCAAAAGAAGACCAATTAAATTTTTGGCGATTTTTGAAAAAAACGTAAGGTTAACCCCTTTGGTGTTTTTTCACCCCAAAAATTGAAAGTTTCAAATCCACACATTTTTTGGCGTTTTCCTATGCAGTTTTTTGAGATAAATCAACTGACGCAGGCAGATTTGCCGTAAGTATAATATTTTAGGATTTATGCGTCTTTAAAGTTGGAAATATTTGAACGTAATTTTGAACCTCTTACGAGCGTTTTCTCGCAACGATACCGCGTTTTTCGAACTCCTCGCATCAAATCACGTCGGTTTTAGTCAAAAAAAGACCAATTAAATTTTTGGCGATTTTTGAAAAAAACGTAAGGTTAACCCCTTTGGTGTTTTTTCACCCCAAAAATTGAAAGTTTCAAATCCACACATTTTTTATCGTTTTCCTATGCAGTTTTTTGAGATAAATCGACTGACGCAGGCAGATTTGCCGTATGTATAATATTTTAGGATTTATGCGTCTTTAAAGTTGGAAATATTTGAACGTAATTTTGAACCTCTTACGAGCGTTTTCTCGCTACGATACCGCGTTTTTCGAACTCCTCGCATCAAATCACGTCGGTTTTAGTCAAAAAAAGACCAATTAAATTTTTGGCGATTTTTGAAAAAAACGTAAGGTTAACCCCTTTGGTGTTTTTTCACCCCAAAAATTGAAAGTTTCAAATCCACACATTTTTTGGCGTTTTCCTATGCAGTTTTTTGAGATAAATCGACTGACGCAGGCAGATTTGCCGTAAGTATAATATTTTAGGATTTATGCGTCTTTAAAGTTGGAAATATTTGAACGTAATTTTGAACCTCTTACGAGCGTTTTCTCGCAACGATACCGCGTTTTTCGAACTCCTCGCATCAAATCACGTCGGTTTTAGTCAAAAAAAGACCAACTAAATTTTTGGCGATTTTTGAAAAAAACGTAAGGTTAACCCCTTTGGTGTTTTTTCACCCCAAAAATTGAAAGTTTCAAATCCACACATTTTTTGGCGTTTTCCTATGCAGTTTTTTGAGATAAATCGACTGACGCAGGCAGATTTGCCGTAAGTATAATATTTTAGGATTTATGCGTCTTTAAAGTTGGAAATATTTGAACGTAATTTTGAACCTCTTACGAGCGTTTTCTCGCAACGATACCGCGTTTTTCGAACTCCTCGCATCAAATCACGTCGGTTTTAGTCAAAAAAAGACCAATTAAATTTTTGGCGATTTTTGAAAAAAACGTAAGGTTAACCCCTTTGGTGTTTTTTCACCCCAAAAATTGAAAGTTTGAAATCCACACATTTTTTGGCGTTTTCCTATGCAGTTTTTTGAGATAAATCGACTGACGCAGGCAGATTTGCCGTAAGTATAATATTTTAGGATTTATGCGTCTTTAAAGTTGGAAATATTTGAACGTAATTTTGAACCTCTTACGAGCGTTTTCTCGCAACGATACCGCGTTTTTCGAACTCCTCGCATCAAATCACGTCGGTTTTAGTCAAAAAAAGACCAATTAAATTTTTGGCGATTTTTGAAAAAAACGTAAGGTTAACCCCTTTGGTGTTTTTTCACCCCAAAAATTGAAAGTTTCAAATCCACACATTTTTTATCGTTTTCCTATGCAGTTTTTTGAGATAAATCGACTGACGCAGGCAGATTTGCCGTAAGTATAATATTTTAGGATTTATGCGTCTTTAAAGTTGGAAATATTTGAACGTAATTTTGAACCTCTTACGAGCGTTTTCTCGCTACGATACCGCGTTTTTCGAACTCCTCGCATCAAATCACGTCGGTTTTAGTCAAAAAAAGACCAATTAAATTTTTGGCGATTTTTGAAAAAAACGTAAGGTTAACCCCTTTGGTGTTTTTTCACCCCAAAAATTGAAAGTTTCAAATCCACACATTTTTTGGCGTTTTCCTATGCAGTTTTTTGAGATAAATCGACTGACGCAGGCAGATTTGCCGTAAGTATAATATTTTAGGATTTATGCGTCTTTAAAGTTGGAAATATTTGAACGTAATTTTGAACCTCTTACGAGCGTTTTCTCGCAACGATACCGCGTTTTTCGAACTCCTCGCATCAAATCACGTCGGTTTTAGTCAAAAAAAGACCAATTAAATTTTTGGCGATTTTTGAAAAAAACGTAAGGTTAACCCCTTTGGTGTTTTTTCACCCCAAAAATTGAAAGTTTCAAATCCACACTTTTTTGGCGTTTTCCTATGCAGTTTTTTGAGATAAATCGACTGACGCAGGCAGATTTGCCGTAAGTATAATATTTTAGGATTTATGCGTCTTTAAAGTTGGAAATATTTGAACGTAATTTTGAACCTCTTACGAGCGTTTTCTCGCTACGATGCCGCGTTTTTCGAACTCCTCGCATCAAATCACGTCGGTTTTAGTCAAAAAAAGACCAATTAAATTTTGGCGATTTTTGAAAAAAACGTAAGGTTAACCCCTTTGGTGTTTTTTCACCCCAAAAATTGAAAGTTTCAAATCCACACATTTTTTGGCGTTTTCCTATGCAGTTTTTTGAGATAAATCGACTGACGCAGGCAGATTTGCCGTAAGTATAATATTTTAGGATTTATGCGTCTTTAAAGTTGGAAATATTTGAACGTAATTTTGAACCTCTTACGAGCGTTTTCTCGCAACGATACCGCGTTTTTCGAACTCCTCGCATCAAATCACGTCGGTTTTAGTCAAAAAAAGACCAATTAAATTTTTGGCGATTTTTGAAAAAAACGTAAGGTTAACCCCTTTGGTGTTTTTTCACCCCAAAAATTGAAAGTTTCAAATCCACACATTTTTTGGCGTTTTCCTATGCAGTTTTTTGAGATAAATCGACTGACGCAGGCAGATTTGCCGTAAGTATAATATTTTAGGATTTATGCGTCTTTAAAGTTGGAAATATTTGAACGTAATTTTGAACCTCTTACGAGCGTTTTCTCGCAACGATACCGCGTTTTTCGAACTCCTCGCATCAAATCACGTCGGTTTTAGTCAAAAAAAGACCAATTAAATTTTTGGCGATTTTTGAAAAAAACGTAAGGTTAACCCCTTTGGTGTTTTTTCACCCCAAAAATTGAAAGTTTCAAATCCACACATTTTTTATCGTTTTCCTATGCAGTTTTTTGAGATAAATCGACTGACGCAGGCAGATTTGCCGTAAGTATAATATTTTAGGATTTATGCGTCTTTAAAGTTGGAAATATTTGAACGTAATTTTGAACCTCTTACGAGCGTTTTCTCGCTACGATACCGCGTTTTTCGAACTCCTCGCATCAAATCACGTCGGTTTTAGTCAAAAAAAGACCAATTAAATTTTTGGCGATTTTTGAAAAAAACGTAAGGTTAACCCCTTTGGTGTTTTTTCACCCCAAAAATTGAAAGTTTCAAATCCACACATTTTTTGGCGTTTTCCTATGCAGTTTTTTGAGATAAATCGACTGACGCAGGCAGATTTGCCGTAAGTATAATATTTTAGGATTTATGCGTCTTTAAAGTTGGAAATATTTGAACGTAATTTTGAACCTCTTACGAGCGTTTTCTCGCAACGATACCGCGTTTTTCGAACTCCTCGCATCAAATCACGTCGGTTTTAGTCAAAAAAAGACCAATTAAATTTTTGGCGATTTTTGAAAAAAACGTAAGGTTAACCCCTTTGGTGTTTTTTCACCCCAAAAATTGAAAGTTTCAAATCCACACTTTTTTGGCGTTTTCCTATGCAGTTTTTTGAGATAAATCGACTGACGCAGGCAGATTTGCCGTAAGTATAATATTTTAGGATTTATGCGTCTTTAAAGTTGGAAATATTTGAACGTAATTTTGAACCTCTTACGAGCGTTTTCTCGCTACGATGCCGCGTTTTTCGAACTCCTCGCATCAAATCACGTCGGTTTTAGTCAAAAAAAGACCAATTAAATTTTGGCGATTTTTGAAAAAAACGTAAGGTTAACCCCTTTGGTGTTTTTTCACCCCAAAAATTGAAAGTTTCAAATCCACACATTTTTTGGCGTTTTCCTATGCAGTTTTTTGAGATAAATCGACTGACGCAGGCAGATTTGCCGTAAGTATAATATTTTAGGATTTATGCGTCTTTAAAGTTGGAAATATTTGAACGTAATTTTGAACCTCTTACGAGCGTTTTCTCGCAACGATACCGCGTTTTTCGAACTCCTCGCATCAAATCACGTCGGTTTTAGTCAAAAAAAGACCAATTAAATTTTTGGCGATTTTTGAAAAAAACGTAAGGTTAACCCCTTTGGTGTTTTTTCACCCCAAAAATTGAAAGTTTCAAATCCACACATTTTTTGGCGTTTTCCTATGCAGTTTTTTGAGATAAATCGACTGACGCAGGCAGATTTGCCGTAAGTATAATATTTTAGGATTTATGCGTCTTTAAAGTTGGAAATATTTGAACGTAATTTTGAACCTCTTACGAGCGTTTTCTCGCAACGATACCGCGTTTTTCGAACTCCTCGCATCAAATCACGTCGGTTTTAGTCAAAAAAAGACCAATTAAATTTTTGGCGATTTTTGAAAAAAACGTAAGGTTAACCCCTTTGGTGTTTTTTCACCCCAAAAATTGAAAGTTTCAAATCCACACATTTTTTGGCGTTTTCCTATGCAGTTTTTTGAGATAAATCGACTGACGCAGGCAGATTTGCCGTAAGTATAATATTTTAGGATTTATGCGTCTTTAAAGTTGGAAATATTTGAACGTAATTTTGAACCTCTTACGAGCGTTTTCTCGCAACGATACCGCGTTTTTCGAACTCCTCGCATCAAATCACGTCGGTTTTAGTAAAAAAAAAAACCAATTAAATTTTTGGCGATTTTTGAAAAAAACGTAAGGTTAACCCCTTTGGTGTTTTTTCACCCCAAAAATTGAAAGTTTCAAATCCACACATTTTTTGGCGTTTTCCTATGCAGTTTTTTGAGATAAATCGACTGACGCAGGCAGATTTGCCGTAAGTATAATATTTTAGGATTTATGCGTCTTTAAAGTTGGAAATATTTGAACGTAATTTTGAACCTCTTACGAGCGTTTTCTCGCAACGATACCGCGTTTTTCGAACTCCTCGCATCAAATCACGTCGGTTTTAGTCAAAAAAAGACCAATTAAATTTTTGGAGATTTTTGAAAAAAACGTAAGGTTAACCCCTTTGGTGTTTTTTCACCCCAAAAATTGAAAGTTTCAAATCCACACATTTTTTGGCGTTTTCCTATGCAGTTTTTTGAGATAAATCGACTGACGCAGGCAGATTTGCCGTAAGTATAATATTTTAGGATTTATGCGTCTTTAAAGTTGGAAATATTTGAACGTAATTTTGAACCTCTTACGAGCGTTTTCTCGCAACGATACCGCGTTTTTCGAACTCCTCGCATCAAATCACGTCGGTTTTAGTCAAAAAAAGACCAATTAAATTTTTGGCGATTTTTGAAAAAAACGTAAGGTTAACCCCTTTGGTGTTTTTTCACCCCAAAAATTGAAAGTTTCAAATCCACACATTTTTTGGCGTTTTCCTATGCAGTTTTTTGAGATAAATCGACTGACGCAGGCAGATTTGCCGTAAGTATAATATTTTAGGATTTATGCGTCTTTAAAGTTGGAAATATTTGAACGTAGTTTTGAACCTCTTACGAGCGTTTTCTCGCAACGATACCGCGTTTTTCGAACTCCTCGCATCAAATCACGTCGGTTTTAGTCAAAAAAAGACCAATTAAATTTTTGGAGATTTTTGAAAAAAACGTAAGGTTAACCCCTTTGGTGTTTTTTCACCCCAAAAATTGAAAGTTTCAAATCCACACATTTTTTGGCGTTTTCCTATGCAGTTTTTTGAGATAAATCGACTGACGCAGGCAGATTTGCCGTAAGTATAATATTTTAGGATTTATGCGTCTTTAAAGTTGGAAATATTTGAACGTAGTTTTGAACCTCTTACGAGCGTTTTCTCGCAACGATACCGCGTTTTTCGAACTCCTCGCATCAAATCACGTCGGTTTTAGTCAAAAAAAGACCAATTAAATTTTTGGCGATTTTTGAAAAAAACGTAAGGTTAACCCCTTTGGTGTTTTTTCACCCCAAAAATTGAAAGTTTCAAATCCACACATTTTTTGGCGTTTTCCTATGCAGTTTTTTGAGATAAATCAACTGACGCAGGCAGATTTGCCGTAAGTATAATATTTTAGGATTTATGCGTCTTTAAAGTTGGAAATATTTGAACGTAATTTTGAACCTCTTACGAGCGTTTTCTCGCAACGATACCGCGTTTTTCGAACTCCTCGCATCAAATCACGTCGGTTTTAGTCAAAAAAAGACCAATTAAATTTTTGGCGATTTTTGAAAAAAACGTAAGGTTAACCCCTTTGGTGTTTTTTCACCCCAAAAATTGAAAGTTTCAAATCCACACATTTTTTATCGTTTTCCTATGCAGTTTTTTGAGATAAATCGACTGACGCAGGCAGATTTGCCGTAAGTATAATATTTTAGGATTTATGCGTCTTTAAAGTTGGAAATATTTGAACGTAATTTTGAACCTCTTACGAGCGTTTTCTCGCTACGATACCGCGTTTTTCGAACTCCTCGCATCAAATCACGTCGGTTTTAGTCAAAAAAAGACCAATTAAATTTTTGGCGATTTTTGAAAAAAACGTAAGGTTAACCCCTTTGGTGTTTTTTCACCCCAAAAATTGAAAGTTTCAAATCCACACATTTTTTGGCGTTTTCCTATGCAGTTTTTTGAGATAAATCGACTGACGCAGGCAGATTTGCCGTAAGTATAATATTTTAGGATTTATGCGTCTTTAAAGTTGGAAATATTTGAACGTAATTTTGAACCTCTTACGAGCGTTTTCTCGCAACGATACCGCGTTTTTCGAACTCCTCGCATCAAATCACGTCGGTTTTAGTCAAAAAAAGACCAACTAAATTTTTGGCGATTTTTGAAAAAAACGTAAGGTTAACCCCTTTGGTGTTTTTTCACCCCAAAAATTGAAAGTTTCAAATCCACACATTTTTTGGCGTTTTCCTATGCAGTTTTTTGAGATAAATCGACTGACGCAGGCAGATTTGCCGTAAGTATAATATTTTAGGATTTATGCGTCTTTAAAGTTGGAAATATTTGAACGTAATTTTGAACCTCTTACGAGCGTTTTCTCGCAACGATACCGCGTTTTTCGAACTCCTCGCATCAAATCACGTCGGTTTTAGTCAAAAAAAGACCAATTAAATTTTTGGCGATTTTTGAAAAAAACGTAAGGTTAACCCCTTTGGTGTTTTTTCACCCCAAAAATTGAAAGTTTGAAATCCACACATTTTTTGGCGTTTTCCTATGCAGTTTTTTGAGATAAATCGACTGACGCAGGCAGATTTGCCGTAAGTATAATATTTTAGGATTTATGCGTCTTTAAAGTTGGAAATATTTGAACGTAATTTTGAACCTCTTACGAGCGTTTTCTCGCAACGATACCGCGTTTTTCGAACTCCTCGCATCAAATCACGTCGGTTTTAGTCAAAAAAAGACCAATTAAATTTTTGGCGATTTTTGAAAAAAACGTAAGGTTAACCCCTTTGGTGTTTTTTCACCCCAAAAATTGAAAGTTTCAAATCCACACATTTTTTATCGTTTTCCTATGCAGTTTTTTGAGATAAATCGACTGACGCAGGCAGATTTGCCGTAAGTATAATATTTTAGGATTTATGCGTCTTTAAAGTTGGAAATATTTGAACGTAATTTTGAACCTCTTACGAGCGTTTTCTCGCTACGATACCGCGTTTTTCGAACTCCTCGCATCAAATCACGTCGGTTTTAGTCAAAAAAAGACCAATTAAATTTTTGGCGATTTTTGAAAAAAACGTAAGGTTAACCCCTTTGGTGTTTTTTCACCCCAAAAATTGAAAGTTTCAAATCCACACATTTTTTGGCGTTTTCCTATGCAGTTTTTTGAGATAAATCGACTGACGCAGGCAGATTTGCCGTAAGTATAATATTTTAGGATTTATGCGTCTTTAAAGTTGGAAATATTTGAACGTAATTTTGAACCTCTTACGAGCGTTTTCTCGCAACGATACCGCGTTTTTCGAACTCCTCGCATCAAATCACGTCGGTTTTAGTCAAAAAAAGACCAATTAAATTTTTGGCGATTTTTGAAAAAAACGTAAGGTTAACCCCTTTGGTGTTTTTTCACCCCAAAAATTGAAAGTTTCAAATCCACACTTTTTTGGCGTTTTCCTATGCAGTTTTTTGAGATAAATCGACTGACGCAGGCAGATTTGCCGTAAGTATAATATTTTAGGATTTATGCGTCTTTAAAGTTGGAAATATTTGAACGTAATTTTGAACCTCTTACGAGCGTTTTCTCGCTACGATGCCGCGTTTTTCGAACTCCTCGCATCAAATCACGTCGGTTTTAGTCAAAAAAAGACCAATTAAATTTTGGCGATTTTTGAAAAAAACGTAAGGTTAACCCCTTTGGTGTTTTTTCACCCCAAAAATTGAAAGTTTCAAATCCACACATTTTTTGGCGTTTTCCTATGCAGTTTTTTGAGATAAATCGACTGACGCAGGCAGATTTGCCGTAAGTATAATATTTTAGGATTTATGCGTCTTTAAAGTTGGAAATATTTGAACGTAATTTTGAACCTCTTACGAGCGTTTTCTCGCAACGATACCGCGTTTTTCGAACTCCTCGCATCAAATCACGTCGGTTTTAGTCAAAAAAAGACCAATTAAATTTTTGGCGATTTTTGAAAAAAACGTAAGGTTAACCCCTTTGGTGTTTTTTCACCCCAAAAATTGAAAGTTTCAAATCCACACATTTTTTGGCGTTTTCCTATGCAGTTTTTTGAGATAAATCGACTGACGCAGGCAGATTTGCCGTAAGTATAATATTTTAGGATTTATGCGTCTTTAAAGTTGGAAATATTTGAACGTAATTTTGAACCTCTTACGAGCGTTTTCTCGCAACGATACCGCGTTTTTCGAACTCCTCGCATCAAATCACGTCGGTTTTAGTCAAAAAAAGACCAATTAAATTTTTGGCGATTTTTGAAAAAAACGTAAGGTTAACCCCTTTGGTGTTTTTTCACCCCAAAAATTGAAAGTTTCAAATCCACACATTTTTTATCGTTTTCCTATGCAGTTTTTTGAGATAAATCGACTGACGCAGGCAGATTTGCCGTAAGTATAATATTTTAGGATTTATGCGTCTTTAAAGTTGGAAATATTTGAACGTAATTTTGAACCTCTTACGAGCGTTTTCTCGCTACGATACCGCGTTTTTCGAACTCCTCGCATCAAATCACGTCGGTTTTAGTCAAAAAAAGACCAATTAAATTTTTGGCGATTTTTGAAAAAAACGTAAGGTTAACCCCTTTGGTGTTTTTTCACCCCAAAAATTGAAAGTTTCAAATCCACACATTTTTTGGCGTTTTCCTATGCAGTTTTTTGAGATAAATCGACTGACGCAGGCAGATTTGCCGTAAGTATAATATTTTAGGATTTATGCGTCTTTAAAGTTGGAAATATTTGAACGTAATTTTGAACCTCTTACGAGCGTTTTCTCGCAACGATACCGCGTTTTTCGAACTCCTCGCATCAAATCACGTCGGTTTTAGTCAAAAAAAGACCAATTAAATTTTTGGCGATTTTTGAAAAAAACGTAAGGTTAACCCCTTTGGTGTTTTTTCACCCCAAAAATTGAAAGTTTCAAATCCACACTTTTTTGGCGTTTTCCTATGCAGTTTTTTGAGATAAATCGACTGACGCAGGCAGATTTGCCGTAAGTATAATATTTTAGGATTTATGCGTCTTTAAAGTTGGAAATATTTGAACGTAATTTTGAACCTCTTACGAGCGTTTTCTCGCTACGATGCCGCGTTTTTCGAACTCCTCGCATCAAATCACGTCGGTTTTAGTCAAAAAAAGACCAATTAAATTTTGGCGATTTTTGAAAAAAACGTAAGGTTAACCCCTTTGGTGTTTTTTCACCCCAAAAATTGAAAGTTTCAAATCCACACATTTTTTGGCGTTTTCCTATGCAGTTTTTTGAGATAAATCGACTGACGCAGGCAGATTTGCCGTAAGTATAATATTTTAGGATTTATGCGTCTTTAAAGTTGGAAATATTTGAACGTAATTTTGAACCTCTTACGAGCGTTTTCTCGCAACGATACCGCGTTTTTCGAACTCCTCGCATCAAATCACGTCGGTTTTAGTCAAAAAAAGACCAATTAAATTTTTGGCGATTTTTGAAAAAAACGTAAGGTTAACCCCTTTGGTGTTTTTTCACCCCAAAAATTGAAAGTTTCAAATCCACACATTTTTTGGCGTTTTCCTATGCAGTTTTTTGAGATAAATCGACTGACGCAGGCAGATTTGCCGTAAGTATAATATTTTAGGATTTATGCGTCTTTAAAGTTGGAAATATTTGAACGTAATTTTGAACCTCTTACGAGCGTTTTCTCGCAACGATACCGCGTTTTTCGAACTCCTCGCATCAAATCACGTCGGTTTTAGTAAAAAAAAAAACCAATTAAATTTTTGGCGATTTTTGAAAAAAACGTAAGGTTAACCCCTTTGGTGTTTTTTCACCCCAAAAATTGAAAGTTTCAAATCCACACATTTTTTGGCGTTTTCCTATGCAGTTTTTTGAGATAAATCGACTGACGCAGGCAGATTTGCCGTAAGTATAATATTTTAGGATTTATGCGTCTTTAAAGTTGGAAATATTTGAACGTAATTTTGAACCTCTTACGAGCGTTTTCTCGCAACGATACCGCGTTTTTCGAACTCCTCGCATCAAATCACGTCGGTTTTAGTCAAAAAAAGACCAATTAAATTTTTGGAGATTTTTGAAAAAAACGTAAGGTTAACCCCTTTGGTGTTTTTTCACCCCAAAAATTGAAAGTTTCAAATCCACACATTTTTTGGCGTTTTCCTATGCAGTTTTTTGAGATAAATCGACTGACGCAGGCAGATTTGCCGTAAGTATAATATTTTAGGATTTATGCGTCTTTAAAGTTGGAAATATTTGAACGTAATTTTGAACCTCTTACGAGCGTTTTCTCGCAACGATACCGCGTTTTTCGAACTCCTCGCATCAAATCACGTCGGTTTTAGTCAAAAAAAGACCAATTAAATTTTTGGCGATTTTTGAAAAAAACGTAAGGTTAACCCCTTTGGTGTTTTTTCACCCCAAAAATTGAAAGTTTCAAATCCACACATTTTTTGGCGTTTTCCTATGCAGTTTTTTGAGATAAATCGACTGACGCAGGCAGATTTGCCGTAAGTATAATATTTTAGGATTTATGCGTCTTTAAAGTTGGAAATATTTGAACGTAGTTTTGAACCTCTTACGAGCGTTTTCTCGCAACGATACCGCGTTTTTCGAACTCCTCGCATCAAATCACGTCGGTTTTAGTCAAAAAAAGACCAATTAAATTTTTGGAGATTTTTGAAAAAAACGTAAGGTTAACCCCTTTGGTGTTTTTTCACCCCAAAAATTGAAAGTTTCAAATCCACACATTTTTTGGCGTTTTCCTATGCAGTTTTTTGAGATAAATCAACTGACGCAGGCAGATTTGCCGTAAGTATAATATTTTAGGATTTATGCGTCTTTAAAGTTGGAAATATTTGAACGTAATTTTGAACCTCTTACGAGCGTTTTCTCGCAACGATACCGCGTTTTTCGAACTCCTCGCATCAAATCACGTCGGTTTTAGTCAAAAAAAGACCAATTAAATTTTTGGCGATTTTTGAAAAAAACGTAAGGTTAACCCCTTTGGTGTTTTTTGACCCCAAAAATTGAAAGTTTCAAATCCACACATTTTTTATCGTTTTACTATGCAGTTTTTTGAGATAAATCGACTGACGCAGGCAGATTTGCCGTAAGTATAATATTTTAGGATTTATGCGTCTTTAAAGTTGGAAATATTTGAACGTAATTTTGAACCTCTTACGAGCGTTTTCTCGCTACGATACCGCGTTTTTCGAACTCCTCGCATCAAATCACGTCGGTTTTAGTCAAAAAAAGACCAATTAAATTTTTGGCGATTTTTGAAAAAAACGTAAGGTTAACCCCTTTGGTGTTTTTTCACCCCAAAAATTGAAAGTTTCAAATCCACACTTTTTTGGCGTTTTCCTATGCAGTTTTTTGAGATAAATCGACTGACGCAGGCAGATTTGCCGTAAGTATAATATTTTAGGATTTATGCGTCTTTAAAGTTGGAAATATTTGAACGTAATTTTGAACCTCTTACGAGCGTTTTCTCGCAACGATACCGCGTTTTTCGAACTCCTCGCATCAAATCACGTCGGTTTTAGTCAAAAAAAGACCAATTAAATTTTTGGCGATTTTTGAAAAAAACGTAAGGTTAACCCCTTTGGTGTTTTTTCACCCCAAAAATTGAAAGTTTCAAATCCACACATTTTTTGGCGTTTTCCTATGCAGTTTTTTGAGATAAATCGACTGACGCAGGCAGATTTGCCGTAAGTATAATATTTTAGGATTTATGCGTCTTTAAAGTTGGAAATATTTGAACGTAATTTTGAACCTCTTACGAGCGTTTTCTCGCAACGATACCGCGTTTTTCGAACTCCTCGCATCAAATCACGTCGGTTTTAGTCAAAAAAAGACCAATTAAATTTTTGGCGATTTTTGAAAAAAACGTAAGGTTAACCCCTTTGGTGTTTTTTCACCCCAAAAATTGAAAGTTTCAAATCCACACATTTTTTGGCGTTTTCCTATGCAGTTTTTTGAGATAAATCGACTGACGCAGGCAGATTTGCCGTAAGTATAATATTTTAGGATTTATGCGTCTTTAAAGTTGGAAATATTTGAACGTAATTTTGAACCTCTTACGAGCGTTTTCTCGCAACGATACCGCGTTTTTCGAACTCCTCGCATCAAATCACGTCGGTTTTAGTCAAAAAAAGACCAATTAAATTTTTGGCGATTTTTGAAAAAAACGTAAGGTTAACCCCTTTGGTGTTTTTTCACCCCAAAAATTGAAAGTTTCAAATCCACACATTTTTTGGCGTTTTCCTATGCAGTTTTTTGAGATAAATCGACTGACGCAGGCAGATTTGCCGTAAGTATAATATTTTAGGATTTATGCGTCTTTAAAGTTGGAAATATTTGAACGTAATTTTGAACCTCTTACGAGCGTTTTCTCGCAACGATACCGCGTTTTTCGAACTCCTCGCATCAAATCACGTCGGTTTTAGTCAAAAAAAGACCAATTAAATTTTTGGAGATTTTTGAAAAAAACGTAAGGTTAACCCCTTTGGTGTTTTTTCACCCCAAAAATTGAAAGTTTCAAATCCACACATTTTTTGGCGTTTTCCTATGCAGTTTTTTGAGATAAATCGACTGACGCAGGCAGATTTGCCGTAAGTATAATATTTTAGGATTTATGCGTCTTTAAAGTTGGAAATATTTGAACGTAATTTTGAACCTCTTACGAGCGTTTTCTCGCAACGATACCGCGTTTTTCGAACTCCTCGCATCAAATCACGTCGGTTTTAGTCAAAAAAAGACCAATTAAATTTTTGGCGATTTTTGAAAAAAACGTAAGGTTAACCCCTTTGGTGTTTTTTCACCCCAAAAATTGAAAGTTTCAAATCCACACATTTTTTGGCGTTTTCCTATGCAGTTTTTTGAGATAAATCGACTGACGCAGGCAGATTTGCCGTAAGTATAATATTTTAGGATTTATGCGTCTTTAAAGTTGGAAATATTTGAACGTAATTTTGAACCTCTTACGAGCGTTTTCTCGCAACGATACCGCGTTTTTCGAACTCCTCGCATCAAATCACGTCGGTTTTAGTCAAAAAAAGACCAATTAAATTTTTGGCGATTTTTGAAAAAAACGTAAGGTTAACCCCTTTGGTGTTTTTTCACCCCAAAAATTGAAAGTTTCAAATCCACACATTTTTTGGCGTTTTCCTATGCAGTTTTTTGAGATAAATCGACTGACGCAGGCAGATTTGCCGTAAGTATAATATTTTAGGATTTATGCGTCTTTAAAGTTGGAAATATTTGAACGTAGTTTTGAACCTCTTACGAGCGTTTTCTCGCAACGATACCGCGTTTTTCGAACTCCTCGCATCAAATCACGTCGGTTTTAGTCAAAAAAAGACCAATTAAATTTTTGGCGATTTTTGAAAAAAACGTAAGGTTAACCCCTTTGGTGTTTTTTCACCCCAAAAATTGAAAGTTTCAAATCCACACATTTTTTGGCGTTTTCCTATGCAGTTTTTTGAGATAAATCGACTGACGCAGGCAGATTTGCCGTAAGTATAATATTTTAGGATTTATGCGTCTTTAAAGTTGGAAATATTTGAACGTAATTTTGAACCTCTTACGAGCGTTTTCTCGCAACGATACCGCGTTTTTCGAACTCCTCGCATCAAATCACGTCGGTTTTAGTCAAAAAAAGACCAATTAAATTTTTGGCGATTTTTGAAAAAAACGTAAGGTTAACCCCTTTGGTGTTTTTTCACCCCAAAAATTGAAAGTTTGAAATCCACACATTTTTTGGCGTTTTCCTATGCAGTTTTTTGAGATAAATCGACTGACGCAGGCAGATTTGCCGTAAGTATAATATTTTAGGATTTATGCGTCTTTAAAGTTGGAAATATTTGAACGTAATTTTGAACCTCTTACGAGCGTTTTCTCGCAACGATACCGCGTTTTTCGAACTCCTCGCATCAAATCACGTCGGTTTTAGTCAAAAAAAGACCAATTAAATTTTTGGCGATTTTTGAAAAAAACGTAAGGTTAACCCCTTTGGTGTTTTTTCACCCCAAAAATTGAAAGTTTCAAATCCACACATTTTTTGGCGTTTTCCTATGCAGTTTTTTGAGATAAATCGACTGACGCAGGCAGATTTGCCGTAAGTATAATATTTTAGGATTTATGCGTCTTTAAAGTTGGAAATATTTGAACGTAATTTTGAACCTCTTACGAGCGTTTTCTCGCAACGATACCGCGTTTTTCGAACTCCTCGCATCAAATCACGTCGGTTTTAGTCAAAAAAAGACCAATTAAATTTTTGGCGATTTTTGAAAAAAACGTAAGGTTAACCCCTTTGGTGTTTTTTCACCCCAAAAATTGAAAGTTTCAAATCCACACATTTTTTGGCGTTTTCCTATGCAGTTTTTTGAGATAAATCGACTGACGCAGGCAGATTTGCCGTAAGTATAATATTTTAGGATTTATGCGTCTTTAAAGTTGGAAATATTTGAACGTAATTTTGAACCTCTTACGAGCGTTTTCTCGCAACGATACCGCGTTTTTCGAACTCCTCGCATCAAATCACGTCGGTTTTAGTCAAAAAAAGACCAATTAAATTTTTGGCGATTTTTGAAAAAAACGTAAGGTTAACCCCTTTGGTGTTTTTTCACCCCAAAAATTGAAAGTTTCAAATCCACACTTTTTTGGCGTTTTCCTATGCAGTTTTTTGAGATAAATCGACTGACGCAGGCAGATTTGCCGTAAGTATAATATTTTAGGATTTATGCGTCTTTAAAGTTGGAAATATTTGAACGTAATTTTGAACCTCTTACGAGCGTTTTCTCGCTACGATGCCGCGTTTTTCGAACTCCTCGCATCAAATCACGTCGGTTTTAGTCAAAAAAAGACCAATTAAATTTTGGCGATTTTTGAAAAAAACGTAAGGTTAACCCCTTTGGTGTTTTTTCACCCCAAAAATTGAAAGTTTCAAATCCACACATTTTTTGGCGTTTTCCTATGCAGTTTTTTGAGATAAATCGACTGACGCAGGCA
>CANBKR010000002.1:0-17046 GCA_947369205.1 Cantharis rufa
AAAGCAAACCGAATTTGGTTGGTTACATTTAAATACACTGTGAAAAAATAAGTTTTGATTTAAAACGAATCATTTTTATTCAAAATAATTTATTTTGACTCAAAACTTCTTTTTTCACAGTGTAATATTACGGCGCCGAGATTTGTAAACTAGTTTATAAATTTAAAAAAATAAATGACCATTGCATATAATCCGCACCCGTTTCGATTTATTACACTTTAATGCTGTCGTCGGGCCGATTACAGGGTTATTAACCCTCGAATTTAATTAATTATTTTATTTATATTTCGTAAGGTAAATACGCACCTCGACGTGGGAATATTAATACTTGGCCGTTAACTTTCAATTTTTAATCCTCTTTCGGGCGTTTATCGATGATGGCCGTACTTACTAGATACCATACCACACCCCCCCCCCACCGCGGTCGTCGTCGTCGTCGAATCACCGATAATTCTTAATTAATCGCAAATACGTATGTTTAATCGTTGCGGGTAGTTGATTTTTGAAAATTTTGATAATAAAATGATAATATAAATATCATATTAAATAACGAGGTAAACCTGTACGGCAATTTTAATGATGTTATAACTTTAATAAACTTTTTTCTGCACGTGCATAATTTTCTTTACGTGTTGATATCGTATTGCTTCGTTGCGTGGGTGTGCATTTGTTTGTTTTCTTAATCGGGGTGCCGCGACGCCCGCCGACCGGCCGATGGTAACCCGCCGTTCGAATAAATTTTAAAATGTGTTATAATTATTTAATTTCTACTGCATATTAATACTGGAAAATCGACGTGCCGTTATTTACGTTTCTTTATAATTTACCTTACACGGCAAGGTCGCGGTCTAACGTGATGTCTAAGTTTATACGTGCGAGCGATGAGCGCGGTAAGCTGATACGTTACATCGGGCTGCCGACCGCCACAAGCGGCATCTCCGTCTGGGTGTACCCCGACGTGTAAGTTACCGCATATCTGTATGACGTTTTTTTTTATATTGTAAAACACCGTGTGATAAGTAATAATACTATGGGCATTTAATTAAGTACGTTATTATATTTGAATAAGCACGTAAGTTTGTTCGTACTTGTTTTATCTATTAATTTTTAATTTGAAAAATTTGGGCGCAAACATGTGCCGATACATACCGATTTCTTAAATAATTTTGTAAGTTGTTATGTTTAATAATTAATATTTTCCGATCCGATGCTTACCACTTAAATTATCGATAATAATATCACGGGAACGAATATTATGCCATATTTTGAAAATATATGTTATTGCGAAATGTTTATTGCGTTAAAACTTACCTTATCGTCGAGCCTTTGATATTTATTTCACAATATCGCACCGTACCTTTGGTACCATTATTACGTGCATATGCGACCCTCACATACCGGGGTTCGCATTTTCGACTTGAATTTGTGCAGTCGATGGTATTTTACACGTTGGAATTATTTGTTTGGGTGTGTGTGTAATGTTAACAAGTGGTGACCGCTGGCGTTGCATTTTTTTTTATCTTCGTATCGGATTGCGTATTTATAAATAATTTTTTTTTACGATGGGAGTGTAATTTTTATAAGGCGGAATGGCATCATTGCCCGACGTATGTTTAAATATTATTTTCTAAACGTTTTATTGTAGGATTTATGTGTTTTAATCACATTTAGGCATATTTCAATTCATTATTTATGGACAACCGTCGTGGACGGGTTAACCTTTTATAATGCGTGCCATATAGGCACCGGTTACCCAATTTATGTTGGGTTTTATTCTTATCGTCATTGGCCAATGGGAAGTTCCACACGGGCGTTAATTATTGAAATTTGGGCCCATGCCATGCTCGCGTTGTTTACCAATGTTATACGTTTTAGTTTTAAAATTAAATATTTTAAATTTTAAATTTAAATATTTTATTATAAATAATTGTGTCAAATAGTAGGGCCGGGTTACCATGTTGCCGACTCGACAATTCACGTAAGTGCGGGCGTTGCAATTCGAGCCGACGCTACTATCTTAACTTGTAAGTCTGTATTTTACGTTATTATTTTTAACTCGGTTTAGGATGGGTTTGCCCACCTTGGTGTATTTGAAATTGGTGATAATTATTTATGGGGTTAACCAGGCCCGTAGCCAGGATATCTTTTCGGGCGGGGGGGGGGGGCACTTATAAATAGTCTCTTGTATAATGTAACATTTTCGGGAGTTCCCCTTCCTGGATTTTTTATTTTTACAAACAAACGTTGTTTTTATTAACATATCGGGGTGAGGGGGGGGGCACGTGCCTCTAGGTGCCCCCCCTTGGCTACGGGCTTGGGGTTTACTAATTTTGTAACACGATACGCAAATGCCAATAATAATGTGGGTACTTCGATTTAACATATGTTTTGTTGTGTTAAATTAATAAATTATTTAATGTTTATATTACTTTTATCGTAATATAAAATTTAAATATTATTTGCGCATGCATTGTTGGTTTACAACGGGGCTACATCGTGGTCACCGCCAGCCCCCCCCCCCCCCCTCCCAAAATATTTTTCGGATTTTACAAGTACGCTGCGGGCCAACGGATATAATTATTGTACACCGTTATATTGAGTTTTTACGATGTTGTATTTATAATATAATCATCTTCCATTGAACACATTGAAAATAAACTTTATATTACCAATGTAGCGTTTGGTTATTATTATGTGGTGGATAAACTTGCGAATTACCCAGTATTGCCCACGCTTTTCCGTTTGCTGCGTTAGGTATTTTATTTTTAAACACAGATAAGTTGTTACATACCATGGTTGTGATAAACGGTAATGTACGATTTATGTAGTGATTTAACCAAGGCCATTTAAATTCGCATTTTAACCAAATTGCTTTTATATGCCCAGGTATTAAGGGACAATTTAATCCACAAATCGGGGTAAATTCATAATTACAACTAAGTTTAAGTTACATTTGCCCTTATTATTTGGGCGAATTATTTACATTATTTGGGTTTTAATATTCACGTAAATGTTGTTAAATATTATTAATTATTAAAATTATTTGAGGTGGTTATATTATCAACGACGGGGGGTTGTGGGCATGGTGATAATCATTAAATTTAGATAACCGCCGCCAAGTTTGGTGTACACATCGGGTGCGGGCGGTCCAAGCCGCGCGCTGCGACGTCGTTTAATTTACTATTATAAATTTTTCACCGGTGGTGAGTAATTGCGATGGGCGCACCTCCTTACCTATGTCGGGCATATGCAAATTGCGGTGTAGGTCGTATTTTGGCGCGAAATATTAATATGCAGTGTGCGCTATAATATGGTGGTGCGTCGCGATAACGTTGGCTCGGCGGACGGCCGACCGGGCCGTGGAAATTAGCGGTTTTCGCGAAGCGGGGTGCACCCGGCCGGGTTTTTCACCGTTTTCACGCTCGAGGGAAAGTGGAAGGAAGTTAATTTTGGAAAGTGTGGCCTTTTTTAAAGTTTTACGACGGAATGGCGGGCCCAAAACCGACGGTGCACGTAGGTGGGTGCACGGGTTCTGCGTGCTCTAACGGCACCGACGGCCGCGTCGGGCGACGCCCGTCGCCTAACTTTGCCTATATTTATTGTAAATAAACGTCGTTATGGCGTACGTGTGCCGCGAGGGTTATACCTTCGTAATGCATTCGGCAAATAAATAAAACAATAGTGAAAATGTGTCTGCGATGGATGTTGGTCGCTTGGAACGCGATGTGTTGGTGCCGGCGATGAACGCCGAAAAAATATTCTATTGACGGTGCGTGTGTCCCGAACGAAACCGAGGCGTAATATGAAAAGGGTCACAGTTTCGAACGAACTACGGCTTGTCGAACGTGTACTTGTATCGTAAACCGACCGCTCTCTCGATCGTATATTACGTATCGCGCGATTAAAGTTTAATATTTTAATTTTATTAAGTAAACGTTATAATATGGCAGACGCAACAGTTGCTACCGCTCCGGAGAACGCCGCATCCGCCGGCGCATCTCAAAAGGGTTCCGCAAAGAAGGGCAAAACCGCCGCCGCGGCGACCAAGAAGAAACCGGCGACCCACCCCCGCACCTCCGACATGGTCAACGCCGCCATCAAGAGCTTGAAGGAACGCGGCGGTTCCTCCTTGCAGGCGATTAAAAAATACGTGTCCGCAAATTACAAAGTGGACGCCGACAAGTTGTCGCCATTCATCAAGAAGTACATCAAATCGGCGGTCGCGAGCGGCGCTTTGGTACAAACCAAGGGCAAGGGCGCATCGGGATCGTTCAAGTTGGCGTCGACCGCTGGTGCGACGGCCGCCAAGAAACCGGCTGCGGGTAAGAAGAGCAAGGGCGTTGCCAAGACCGCCAAAAGGAAGAGCGCCGACGCCTCCGCCGCGGCCGCCCCGTCCAAGGCCAAGGCCGGCGCCAAATCGCCGGTCAAGAAAGCCGCCGCATCGCCCGCCAAGAAAGGTGCCGCCTCGCGCGTCGCCAAGCGAGCATCCGCCGGTGCCGTCGCCGAGAAGAAGGCTCCCGCCGCCGCCTCCAAAGCCAAGTCGCCATCGAAGGCGAAGAAAACCACCAAGGTGCCGACCAAAAAACCGAAGGCACCAAAATCGATAAAAAAATCGACGAAGAAGGTGGCCGCCAAGAAGAAGTGAGGTTCGCGTCGCAAATAATGACGTCGAACTTCGCCCCTACGTGGGCTTACGACGTGGACGTCGTGAGCCTAAAAAATGGTCCTAACAGGACCGCAAATTAAATCGCAATTGGGTTCTTAATATAAATTCGCAGACGCATTGCCAAATATTCTTTATCATTTATTTCATATTACTTTATTTGAATTAATAAATAGCGGTCGCATTTTTTACATGTTGGGTTTGGTTGGTTTAATAGGTTATGTGACAAATTATTTATTTTGCCGTTAATAACCAATATATATTGGTTATATAATTTAATAATAAAATATAATAATTTATTTAACAATGAAAATTTACATTGGGCGTGTATTTTGCTTTAATTATGTTATTATGAATTTTCGCCTAGTGGCAATGTAATTTTTTAAATATTAATTTCAATTGTAAAATGCGGTAATCGCGCCCGGTGTCGCCACCTGTGGATGGCGCCGCCTGCGGCGGCGCGCGGTCGCGGCGAGCGCGAAGATAAGTAATTGGCGGGGAGGCGTGTCGCGACCGGCGCGCGCGTGAATTATATCCGAATTTAAAATAAAATAGAAATAATGCAAAAAAAATTGACGGCGACGTGCAAGAATTTTGGGTACCGTCGACGGGGTGGGTAAATAAAAAAAGTAAATAAATAAATATATAAAAACAACGAACGATGCGTACGATCGATAACAACGTGGACTCTGTTTCGGATATAATTTTTGGCTCTAAAAAAGAGCCGTTTGTTTTTTCGGGTGCCTCGCGATAAGGCGGTCGAACGGAGGAGCGGTGTTCAATTAATTAAGCACGTTCTCCGCGAATCCTCCTGGCCAACTGAATGTCCTTCGGCATGATGGTGACGCGCTTGGCGTGAATGGCGCACAAGTTGGTGTCCTCGAAAAGACCGACGAGGTAAGCCTCGCTGGCCTCCTGGAGGGCCATGACGGCGGAACTCTGGAAACGCAAATCGGTTTTGAAATCTTGAGCGATTTCACGAACGAGCCGTTGGAAGGGCAACTTGCGGATGAGGAGTTCGGTGCTCTTTTGGTAACGACGGATTTCACGAAGTGCGACGGTACCGGGCCTGTAACGATGGGGTTTTTTCACTCCACCTGCAAAAAGCGATAAAAATAAATTAATAAATCGTAAAATTCGGTATAAAGGGCGGCGGCGTCGTGGCGATATTTACCTGTGGCGGGTGCGCTTTTTCTCGCGGCCTTGGTGGCCAGCTGTTTGCGGGGTGCTTTTCCACCGGTGGATTTACGTGCGGTCTGCTTGGTACGAGCCATCGTAAATAATCAAAAATTATTTAAAATAAAATCGAACGAAAAACTGCTAACTGAACGTCGAAGCGTAACTGGCTACGGTGTAAGTTGAACTGTGCCTGTATTTTTGGGGCACTCCAATTTATAACTTCGACTGGACGGAGCGGCCGTCGGTTGGTCCGCATAAACCACGCCTTCGAGGTTCGCCCGTAGAAGGCATATATACCGGTGAGCAATGTGCGGAACTTAAATAGTTTGTCGACGTTCGTTGAGGACGTAACAAGTCGTGTTTTAGTAGTACTTCGCTAAAAATCATTCGAGATGACCGGACGCGGTAAAGGCGGAAAAGGTTTGGGAAAAGGTGGCGCGAAACGTCATCGCAAAGTTTTGCGCGATAACATCCAAGGTATCACGAAGCCCGCCATCAGACGTCTGGCTCGCAGGGGCGGCGTGAAACGTATCTCCGGTTTGATCTACGAAGAAACCAGAGGAGTGTTGAAGGTGTTCCTGGAAAACGTCATTCGCGATGCCGTCACCTACACCGAACACGCCAAGAGGAAGACCGTAACCGCCATGGACGTCGTGTACGCCTTGAAACGTCAAGGTCGTACTTTGTACGGTTTTGGAGGTTAATAAATACACACCACCCTCGAAGGTGGCGGTTATTTTACCCCACCTTAAAGCAAAAACAAACGGTTCCTTTAGGAACCAAAAATTTTATCCCGAAAACGAGTATCATTATTAATTACGTCGTCATCATCTTTATTAATATGTATTATTATTATTATCGACGTCGGAAAGATTCAATTAAGGGCGTTATTGTTCGATTGTATCGAATCGACCGATTAAACGTATATTTTGAGGTTAGGTAATGCTATTGGATAAAAATTGCGCCGATAATAACATTAATAATAAATAACGGTTTTAGTAACAATAATAATAATGATCGAGTTGCCGTTTCTTTAACCTACGCCATTTGTGGACGGACGGCAAATTGATAATACGGGGTGGCGATTAATATAAACCGAGGATCCCGCCAAAACTTGTTGGCGGGAAATACTTATTGGCGGGTAATTTAAATAAAACGAAATATTATTTTAATCTTAATAAATTAAAGCTTTACTTTTAACTTGCGGCGAGGCTCTTTGTAATGTAATCCCCGCCGTAATCAAAGTTATCTCGACACGCTCCCGCGATAACGATACCACCCGCCGTAAGGTGTCAATTACCGGACGTTGGAAATGTAAATACCGACCACGTCGGATCGTTTAATTTTTTTTTTAATTAAATATTTAATTAAATGCAGCGTTTAATTTTAAATAAAAAAAAACTCGTGTTCGGGATAAAATTTAGGCCCTCATAAGGGCCAGTTTTTTGGAAGTCTTTAGGATTTAAGCCTTCTTTTCGGTCTTCTTGGGCAAAAGCACCGCCTGGATGTTTGGCAGAACTCCACCCTGTGCAATGGTGACGCCGGAGAGGAGTTTGTTTAATTCCTCGTCGTTGCGGATGGCGAGCTGCAAATGCCTGGGAATGATACGGGTTTTCTTGTTGTCCCTGGCAGCGTTACCCGCCAATTCGAGAACTTCGGCGGCCAAGTATTCCATGACGGCGGCGAGATAGACGGGCGCCCCGGCACCGACGCGCTCGGCGTAATTGCCCTTCCTCAAGAGACGATGAATTCTGCCGACGGGAAATTGGAGTCCGGCGCGACTGGACCTCGACTTTGCCTTTCCCTTAACTTTGCCACCCTTTCCTCTTCCGGACATGACGTCGAAGTGTTTAAACTTTTCACAAGCGAGATTACTGAAGGTACGATCTGGTGCGACCGTACGATTTGAGCGATGCGTACTAAATGACTGACCCAAAAAACCCCCTTGCGTTTATATATATATGTATATAAGCACTCGGTACGCGTCGTCGACTACCAACTGTTTTCGGCAGAACGGCGTGAGGGGCGGAGCTAGCCTGTGTGACGCGTTTCTTTTATAAACCGACCGGTGCGGAATTTGGCCATTCGAACATCGTTCGTTGTTACGTTAGCGTATTTACGTGTATTGTTTTGTGCAAGATGCCACCCAAAACCAGCGGTAAGGCCGCCAAAAAAGCCGGCAAGGCTCAAAAGAATATATCGAAAACCGACAAGAAGAAGAAGCGCCGCAGGAAGGAAAGTTACGCAATCTACATCTACAAAGTGTTGAAACAAGTGCATCCCGACACCGGTATCTCGAGCAAGGCCATGTCCATCATGAACAGCTTTGTCAACGACATCTTCGAACGCATAGCCGCCGAAGCGTCCCGTTTGGCCCATTACAACAAGCGTTCCACGATCACGAGCAGGGAAATTCAAACCGCCGTTCGTCTGCTTTTGCCAGGAGAATTGGCCAAGCACGCCGTGAGCGAAGGTACCAAAGCCGTCACCAAGTACACGAGCTCTAAATAAATAATTATATACATATAATTATGTAAACAAAGGTCCCTTTAGGGACCACAACTTTTATCCGAAAAAGAGTATCGGTTAACGATGGCAAAGCAAACCGAATTTGGTTGGTTACATTTAAATACACTGTGAAAAAATAAGTTTTGATTTAAAACGAATCATTTTTATTCAAAATAATTTATTTTGACTCAAAACTTCTTTTTTCACAGTGTAATATTACGGCGCCGAGATTTGTAAACTAGTTTATAAATTTAAAAAAATAAATGACCATTGCATATAATCCGCACCCGTTTCGATTTATTACACTTTAATGCTGTCGTCGGGCCGATTACAGGGTTATTAACCCTCGAATTTAATTAATTATTTTATTTATATTTCGTAAGGTAAATACGCACCTCGACGTGGGAATATTAATACTTGGCCGTTAACTTTCAATTTTTAATCCTCTTTCGGGCGTTTATCGATGATGGCCGTACTTACTAGATACCATACCACACCCCCCCCCACCGCGGTCGTCGTCGTCGTCGAATCACCGATAATTCTTAATTAATCGCAAATACGTATGTTTAATCGTTGCGGGTAGTTGATTTTTGAAAATTTTGATAATAAAATGATAATATAAATATCATATTAAATAACGAGGTAAACCTGTACGGCAATTTTAATGATGTTATAACTTTAATAAACTTTTTTCTGCACGTGCATAATTTTCTTTACGTGTTGATATCGTATTGCTTCGTTGCGTGGGTGTGCATTTGTTTGTTTTCTTAATCGGGGTGCCGCGACGCCCGCCGACCGGCCGATGGTAACCCGCCGTTCGAATAAATTTTAAAATGTGTTATAATTATTTAATTTCTACTGCATATTAATACTGGAAAATCGACGTGCCGTTATTTACGTTTCTTTATAATTTACCTTACACGGCAAGGTCGCGGTCTAACGTGATGTCTAAGTTTATACGTGCGAGCGATGAGCGCGGTAAGCTGATACGTTACATCGGGCTGCCGACCGCCACAAGCGGCATCTCCGTCTGGGTGTACCCCGACGTGTAAGTTACCGCATATCTGTATGACGTTTTTTTTTATATTGTAAAACACCGTGTGATAAGTAATAATACTATGGGCATTTAATTAAGTACGTTATTATATTTGAATAAGCACGTAAGTTTGTTCGTACTTGTTTTATCTATTAATTTTTAATTTGAAAAATTTGGGCGCAAACATGTGCCGATACATACCGATTTCTTAAATAATTTTGTAAGTTGTTATGTTTAATAATTAATATTTTCCGATCCGATGCTTACCACTTAAATTATCGATAATAATATCACGGGAACGAATATTATGCCATATTTTGAAAATATATGTTATTGCGAAATGTTTATTGCGTTAAAACTTACCTTATCGTCGAGCCTTTGATATTTATTTCACAATATCGCACCGTACCTTTGGTACCATTATTACGTGCATATGCGACCCTCACATACCGGGGTTCGCATTTTCGACTTGAATTTGTGCAGTCGATGGTATTTTACACGTTGGAATTATTTGTTTGGGTGTGTGTGTAATGTTAACAAGTGGTGACCGCTGGCGTTGCATTTTTTTTTATCTTCGTATCGGATTGCGTATTTATAAATAATTTTTTTTTACGATGGGAGTGTAATTTTTATAAGGCGGAATGGCATCATTGCCCGACGTATGTTTAAATATTATTTTCTAAACGTTTTATTGTAGGATTTATGTGTTTTAATCACATTTAGGCATATTTCAATTCATTATTTATGGACAACCGTCGTGGACGGGTTAACCTTTTATAATGCGTGCCATATAGGCACCGGTTACCCAATTTATGTTGGGTTTTATTCTTATCGTCATTGGCCAATGGGAAGTTCCACACGGGCGTTAATTATTGAAATTTGGGCCCATGCCATGCTCGCGTTGTTTACCAATGTTATACGTTTTAGTTTTAAAATTAAATATTTTAAATTTTAAATTTAAATATTTTATTATAAATAATTGTGTCAAATAGTAGGGCCGGGTTACCATGTTGCCGACTCGACAATTCACGTAAGTGCGGGCGTTGCAATTCGAGCCGACGCTACTATCTTAACTTGTAAGTCTGTATTTTACGTTATTATTTTTAACTCGGTTTAGGATGGGTTTGCCCACCTTGGTGTATTTGAAATTGGTGATAATTATTTATGGGGTTAACCAGGCCCGTAGCCAGGATATCTTTTCGGGCGGGGGGGGGGGCACTTATAAATAGTCTCTTGTATAATGTAACATTTTCGGGAGTTCCCCTTCCTGGATTTTTTATTTTTACAAACAAACGTTGTTTTTATTAACATATCGGGGTGAGGGGGGGGGCACGTGCCTCTAGGTGCCCCCCCTTGGCTACGGGCTTGGGGTTTACTAATTTTGTAACACGATACGCAAATGCCAATAATAATGTGGGTACTTCGATTTAACATATGTTTTGTTGTGTTAAATTAATAAATTATTTAATGTTTATATTACTTTTATCGTAATATAAAATTTAAATATTATTTGCGCATGCATTGTTGGTTTACAACGGGGCTACATCGTGGTCACCGCCAGCCCCCCCCCCCCCCCTCCCAAAATATTTTTCGGATTTTACAAGTACGCTGCGGGCCAACGGATATAATTATTGTACACCGTTATATTGAGTTTTTACGATGTTGTATTTATAATATAATCATCTTCCATTGAACACATTGAAAATAAACTTTATATTACCAATGTAGCGTTTGGTTATTATTATGTGGTGGATAAACTTGCGAATTACCCAGTATTGCCCACGCTTTTCCGTTTGCTGCGTTAGGTATTTTATTTTTAAACACAGATAAGTTGTTACATACCATGGTTGTGATAAACGGTAATGTACGATTTATGTAGTGATTTAACCAAGGCCATTTAAATTCGCATTTTAACCAAATTGCTTTTATATGCCCAGGTATTAAGGGACAATTTAATCCACAAATCGGGGTAAATTCATAATTACAACTAAGTTTAAGTTACATTTGCCCTTATTATTTGGGCGAATTATTTACATTATTTGGGTTTTAATATTCACGTAAATGTTGTTAAATATTATTAATTATTAAAATTATTTGAGGTGGTTATATTATCAACGACGGGGGGTTGTGGGCATGGTGATAATCATTAAATTTAGATAACCGCCGCCAAGTTTGGTGTACACATCGGGTGCGGGCGGTCCAAGCCGCGCGCTGCGACGTCGTTTAATTTACTATTATAAATTTTTCACCGGTGGTGAGTAATTGCGATGGGCGCACCTCCTTACCTATGTCGGGCATATGCAAATTGCGGTGTAGGTCGTATTTTGGCGCGAAATATTAATATGCAGTGTGCGCTATAATATGGTGGTGCGTCGCGATAACGTTGGCTCGGCGGACGGCCGACCGGGCCGTGGAAATTAGCGGTTTTCGCGAAGCGGGGTGCACCCGGCCGGGTTTTTCACCGTTTTCACGCTCGAGGGAAAGTGGAAGGAAGTTAATTTTGGAAAGTGTGGCCTTTTTTAAAGTTTTACGACGGAATGGCGGGCCCAAAACCGACGGTGCACGTAGGTGGGTGCACGGGTTCTGCGTGCTCTAACGGCACCGACGGCCGCGTCGGGCGACGCCCGTCGCCTAACTTTGCCTATATTTATTGTAAATAAACGTCGTTATGGCGTACGTGTGCCGCGAGGGTTATACCTTCGTAATGCATTCGGCAAATAAATAAAACAATAGTGAAAATGTGTCTGCGATGGATGTTGGTCGCTTGGAACGCGATGTGTTGGTGCCGGCGATGAACGCCGAAAAAATATTCTATTGACGGTGCGTGTGTCCCGAACGAAACCGAGGCGTAATATGAAAAGGGTCACAGTTTCGAACGAACTACGGCTTGTCGAACGTGTACTTGTATCGTAAACCGACCGCTCTCTCGATCGTATATTACGTATCGCGCGATTAAAGTTTAATATTTTAATTTTATTAAGTAAACGTTATAATATGGCAGACGCAACAGTTGCTACCGCTCCGGAGAACGCCGCATCCGCCGGCGCATCTCAAAAGGGTTCCGCAAAGAAGGGCAAAACCGCCGCCGCGGCGACCAAGAAGAAACCGGCGACCCACCCCCGCACCTCCGACATGGTCAACGCCGCCATCAAGAGCTTGAAGGAACGCGGCGGTTCCTCCTTGCAGGCGATTAAAAAATACGTGTCCGCAAATTACAAAGTGGACGCCGACAAGTTGTCGCCATTCATCAAGAAGTACATCAAATCGGCGGTCGCGAGCGGCGCTTTGGTACAAACCAAGGGCAAGGGCGCATCGGGATCGTTCAAGTTGGCGTCGACCGCTGGTGCGACGGCCGCCAAGAAACCGGCTGCGGGTAAGAAGAGCAAGGGCGTTGCCAAGACCGCCAAAAGGAAGAGCGCCGACGCCTCCGCCGCGGCCGCCCCGTCCAAGGCCAAGGCCGGCGCCAAATCGCCGGTCAAGAAAGCCGCCGCATCGCCCGCCAAGAAAGGTGCCGCCTCGCGCGTCGCCAAGCGAGCATCCGCCGGTGCCGTCGCCGAGAAGAAGGCTCCCGCCGCCGCCTCCAAAGCCAAGTCGCCATCGAAGGCGAAGAAAACCACCAAGGTGCCGACCAAAAAACCGAAGGCACCAAAATCGATAAAAAAATCGACGAAGAAGGTGGCCGCCAAGAAGAAGTGAGGTTCGCGTCGCAAATAATGACGTCGAACTTCGCCCCTACGTGGGCTTACGACGTGGACGTCGTGAGCCTAAAAAATGGTCCTAACAGGACCGCAAATTAAATCGCAATTGGGTTCTTAATATAAATTCGCAGACGCATTGCCAAATATTCTTTATCATTTATTTCATATTACTTTATTTGAATTAATAAATAGCGGTCGCATTTTTTACATGTTGGGTTTGGTTGGTTTAATAGGTTATGTGACAAATTATTTATTTTGCCGTTAATAACCAATATATATTGGTTATATAATTTAATAATAAAATATAATAATTTATTTAACAATGAAAATTTACATTGGGCGTGTATTTTGCTTTAATTATGTTATTATGAATTTTCGCCTAGTGGCAATGTAATTTTTTAAATATTAATTTCAATTGTAAAATGCGGTAATCGCGCCCGGTGTCGCCACCTGTGGATGGCGCCGCCTGCGGCGGCGCGCGGTCGCGGCGAGCGCGAAGATAAGTAATTGGCGGGGAGGCGTGTCGCGACCGGCGCGCGCGTGAATTATATCCGAATTTAAAATAAAATAGAAATAATGCAAAAAAAATTGACGGCGACGTGCAAGAATTTTGGGTACCGTCGACGGGGTGGGTAAATAAAAAAAGTAAATAAATAAATATATAAAAACAACGAACGATGCGTACGATCGATAACAACGTGGACTCTGTTTCGGATATAATTTTTGGCTCTAAAAAAGAGCCGTTTGTTTTTTCGGGTGCCTCGCGATAAGGCGGTCGAACGGAGGAGCGGTGTTCAATTAATTAAGCACGTTCTCCGCGAATCCTCCTGGCCAACTGAATGTCCTTCGGCATGATGGTGACGCGCTTGGCGTGAATGGCGCACAAGTTGGTGTCCTCGAAAAGACCGACGAGGTAAGCCTCGCTGGCCTCCTGGAGGGCCATGACGGCGGAACTCTGGAAACGCAAATCGGTTTTGAAATCTTGAGCGATTTCACGAACGAGCCGTTGGAAGGGCAACTTGCGGATGAGGAGTTCGGTGCTCTTTTGGTAACGACGGATTTCACGAAGTGCGACGGTACCGGGCCTGTAACGATGGGGTTTTTTCACTCCACCTGCAAAAAGCGATAAAAATAAATTAATAAATCGTAAAATTCGGTATAAAGGGCGGCGGCGTCGTGGCGATATTTACCTGTGGCGGGTGCGCTTTTTCTCGCGGCCTTGGTGGCCAGCTGTTTGCGGGGTGCTTTTCCACCGGTGGATTTACGTGCGGTCTGCTTGGTACGAGCCATCGTAAATAATCAAAAATTATTTAAAATAAAATCGAACGAAAAACTGCTAACTGAACGTCGAAGCGTAACTGGCTACGGTGTAAGTTGAACTGTGCCTGTATTTTTGGGGCACTCCAATTTATAACTTCGACTGGACGGAGCGGCCGTCGGTTGGTCCGCATAAACCACGCCTTCGAGGTTCGCCCGTAGAAGGCATATATACCGGTGAGCAATGTGCGGAACTTAAATAGTTTGTCGACGTTCGTTGAGGACGTAACAAGTCGTGTTTTAGTAGTACTTCGCTAAAAATCATTCGAGATGACCGGACGCGGTAAAGGCGGAAAAGGTTTGGGAAAAGGTGGCGCGAAACGTCATCGCAAAGTTTTGCGCGATAACATCCAAGGTATCACGAAGCCCGCCATCAGACGTCTGGCTCGCAGGGGCGGCGTGAAACGTATCTCCGGTTTGATCTACGAAGAAACCAGAGGAGTGTTGAAGGTGTTCCTGGAAAACGTCATTCGCGATGCCGTCACCTACACCGAACACGCCAAGAGGAAGACCGTAACCGCCATGGACGTCGTGTACGCCTTGAAACGTCAAGGTCGTACTTTGTACGGTTTTGGAGGTTAATAAATACACACCACCCTCGAAGGTGGCGGTTATTTTACCCCACCTTAAAGCAAAAACAAACGGTTCCTTTAGGAACCAAAAATTTTATCCCGAAAACGAGTATCATTATTAATTACGTCGTCATCATCTTTATTAATATGTATTATTATTATTATTATCGACGTCGGAAAGATTCAATTAAGGGCGTTATTGTTCGATTGTATCGAATCGACCGATTAAACGTATATTTTGAGGTTAGGTAATGCTATTGGATAAAAATTGCGCCGATAATAACATTAATAATAAATAACGGTTTTAGTAACAATAATAATAATGATCGAGTTGCCGTTTCTTTAACCTACGCCATTTGTGGACGGACGGCAAATTGATAATACGGGGTGGCGATTAATATAAACCGAGGATCCCGCCAAAACTTGTTGGCGGGAAATACTTATTGGCGGGTAATTTAAATAAAACGAAATATTATTTTAATCTTAATAAATTAAAGCTTTACTTTTAACTTGCGGCGAGGCTCTTTGTAATGTAATCCCCGCCGTAATCAAAGTTATCTCGACACGCTCCCGCGATAACGATACCACCCGCCGTAAGGTGTCAATTACCGGACGTTGGAAATGTAAATACCGACCACGTCGGATCGTTTAATTTTTTTTTTAATTAAATATTTAATTAAATGCAGCGTTTAATTTTAAATAAAAAAAAACTCGTGTTCGGGATAAAATTTAGGCCCTCATAAGGGCCAGTTTTTTGGAAGTCTTTAGGATTTAAGCCTTCTTTTCGGTCTTCTTGGGCAAAAGCACCGCCTGGATGTTTGGCAGAACTCCACCCTGTGCAATGGTGACGCCGGAGAGGAGTTTGTTTAATTCCTCGTCGTTGCGGATGGCGAGCTGCAAATGCCTGGGAATGATACGGGTTTTCTTGTTGTCCCTGGCAGCGTTACCCGCCAATTCGAGAACTTCGGCGGCCAAGTATTCCATGACGGCGGCGAGATAGACGGGCGCCCCGGCACCGACGCGCTCGGCGTAATTGCCCTTCCTCAAGAGACGATGAATTCTGCCGACGGGAAATTGGAGTCCGGCGCGACTGGACCTCGACTTTGCCTTTCCCTTAACTTTGCCACCCTTTCCTCTTCCGGACATGACGTCGAAGTGTTTAAACTTTTCACAAGCGAGATTACTGAAGGTACGATCTGGTGCGACCGTACGATTTGAGCGATGCGTACTAAATGACTGACCCAAAAAACCCCCTTGCGTTTATATATATATGTATATAAGCACTCGGTACGCGTCGTCGACTACCAACTGTTTTCGGCAGAACGGCGTGAGGGGCGGAGCTAGCCTGTGTGACGCGTTTCTTTTATAAACCGACCGGTGCGGAATTTGGCCATTCGAACATCGTTCGTTGTTACGTTAGCGTATTTACGTGTATTGTTTTGTGCAAGATGCCACCCAAAACCAGCGGTAAGGCCGCCAAAAAAGCCGGCAAGGCTCAAAAGAATATATCGAAAACCGACAAGAAGAAGAAGCGCCGCAGGAAGGAAAGTTACGCAATCTACATCTACAAAGTGTTGAAACAAGTGCATCCCGACACCGGTATCTCGAGCAAGGCCATGTCCATCATGAACAGCTTTGTCAACGACATCTTCGAACGCATAGCCGCCGAAGCGTCCCGTTTGGCCCATTACAACAAGCGTTCCACGATCACGAGCAGGGAAATTCAAACCGCCGTTCGTCTGCTTTTGCCAGGAGAATTGGCCAAGCACGCCGTGAGCGAAGGTACCAAAGCCGTCACCAAGTACACGAGCTCTAAATAAATAATTATATACATATAATTATGTAAACAAAGGTCCCTTTAGGGACCACAACTTTTATCCGAAAAAGAGTATCGGTTAACGATGGCAAAGCAAACCGAATTTGGTTGGTTACATTTAAATACACTGTGAAAAAATAAGTTTTGATTTAAAACGAATCATTTTTATTCAAAATAATTTATTTTGACTCAAAACTTCTTTTTTCACAGTGTAATATTACGGCGCCGAGATTTGTAAACTAGTTTATAAATTTAAA